>WNNJ02000465.1:0-33136 GCA_012934845.2 Pomphorhynchus laevis
ATATAATATATATATATATATATATATATATATATATGGATTTTAAGTGAAACCGGAAACACAAAGACAATCGTTTTATTCAAGCCTTACTCTTCTGCTTTCAAAATTTGACTCATCCGAGATTCGAGCTGTCACTCTTGCGCTGTTGACTGCTACACTTTAGATCCAAGATTATCAGATTTCACACAGTATATTAAACGTTCTATTATGATCTCCAGAAACGCATTGTCCGAGATGCACTTCGGCATGCTTTTCTTTGATTCTTTAGTTGGAGATCATGAAGATGGATTAAAATCGGAATGTATAAATGGAACAATGTTAGATGTGTAGTGGGATTTAATCCACAATTATAACAAAAATGGACATAATGAAAATTTCTTAAGAGCGCAGTTCAATGGTTATTATCATGGTTACCTAATACTCGTCGTGGTCGTTTATCGCACCATATTCCTATTAGTACAATAAATCATACACGCTTGAGACATTGCTTTATACAATTGAAGAATACAAAAGGATATTTTAGTTATCAATTTAAGTATTTAATAGCTGGGTCTTAATTGCTAAGATTTCAAGTTTATATTTAATTGAATCGCATTGTTCGAACAACTAACTAGGAATCGTCTTTACTGGTATCAGTAGACTTAGGCAGCTTTTCATACAATCTCTACATTTCACATTCTTTTTCTGTTGATAGACGATCATTCTACTAGTTTGCTGCTTTCAAATTTGAACTTAATTAAATACTTTTTAACGTTTTACAAATTTAAACTCAATGCTTAGATGAATTGCCATTTCAATTTGTTTATCTACCTTAATGGATTACTTAAAAATATTGAATCGGGATGAGACATGCTGGGTTGAAATATTTGTAAATGGTTTTAGGGCCAAACCTAGCCAAAAAACGTTTAAACTATCTTGATATTTAACTACATACAGTTTATCCTGACGATGTCTACAATTAGTGGAAGAAATATTGATAACAAAATCTTAAACGTTTTTAACGTTTTTTGGCTGGGTTTGGCTCTAAAACCATTCGCAAATTACTTAAAATAGTACCTAAAACTACTCATTTTTTGATTTCATAATTTTAAGTTTGCGCTACTTAACATTTAAAATCGTTTGTTAATTTCTATTTTCAATTTGCAAAATTTCAAAATCTAAAAGCCTACAATTCGATAGACACAATCAGCTTTTTAACAAAGAGGACATTATTTTTCGATTTAATTACCATTTCAATTTATTTGTTTAATCACAAGAAATTTTATTCATACCAAGCCAAACTAAAATATTCTTCCATTTTCTGATATTTTAAAATAAACGGACAATCAATAAGATATGTAACTACCAAAACGGACACCATCCAAAATAGCATCTACAAAGATTTTCTTCAGATTTAGCTTGTTTTATTAATAGAGTAACCTGCTCTTCTGGTGATAGATATTCATTTTCATTCTCTAGTGGAAAGTCTCTTCCTGTAAGCTTGTGCTTCACCCGCCGTAACACAGCCAGTGCCTGATTGTTCAACATTTCTGGACCTTCGAATACATCCGTATTATATCTTGCCTTGATAGATATGCTTGCTGCAAACGGACGTTCGTTGTTTACATCATTAGATTGATAGGCTAAATCGTCGATGACATCACCTTCAGTTTCGCTATAAGTTTCACTGGTATCGGTAACGTTCAATCTCCAGCTTGCTAATGGGTCGTATACAAATGCTTCTAGTACAGCTATCAAACTTTCCCTGTTTCGTCTCATAAGCGCCATTACTATTTGACAGGTTTGTCTGAATATACCTTGCTCACCGGTGACTTCCATTGCGTTAATCAACATTCTTGTTAATCGAAATGGAATGGTTTCAGGGAATCGTTTTCTCTTCATCGCGACCTCGAAGCAATCACCGAAGTCAATGTGAATTACTTTACCGCTAAATCGATCAATCATTAAGTTGGACGGATGACGGTCTCCAAGTCCAATAATGTAGCCAACCATACTCATGACGGCAAGAGACCTTACATAATTAGTTCGCCTAGTGAACCAAACATCTGCATTTGGACTTTTGTTCCATATGATTCTAGCTAAATCGAGCCCGTCTGATTTTGATAAAGCTCGACGAAATACTTCTATTCTTGCTAGCAATGGAATTCTTCCGTAGAATGGACATTCATGTTTAATCATTGAATATTCAAGATACACCGGTATTTTCGTCTCTTCTCTATATTGTCGAATTAAGCTATGCAACGTGTCGCACTGATGAAGCCAGCTAATTAATCCATTATCGGGTGCTAACGGCACTACGGAATACCGGCCGATTGCGAGATCTCGCCGGCTTGTTTCCGGGTGTTCTGCGAGAATGCTATTTATGAGAACGAAAAGTTGCATCGCTCTTTGATCCTGACGAAGATCTTCATGTCCCTTGAGTAGAAACAGATAACGTTTGCCATCAGAACCCATCATACTAAGCTTTCGTGGTCGCTGCTTAGAAGATATAACCGTGATTTGTTGGTCAATTCTCTGAATAGAAATGATTGATGATTCGTCTTTATTTTCTTCATAAGTGCCAGGTATGGCTAATTCAAGATTTCTACAATTTAGCAACTTTGGACTAACATATTTTAAGTCTAGAGTAGTTGTTTTTGCTAGCTGGTCGCGTAGAGCATTGTACACCTAAATTTAAACAAAGTGTTTAATACAATTTTTTATTGTATGTGAAATGCTTAATTGTACAATCTTGTTAAATCAATAATAGTTTACTCGGTATTTTGATACAGAAATGCGAAAACATTACATTTAGTGATCAAAAATTTTTTAGTTTCGTTATAATAGAGATTAAGATTAATTAGTTAACTCTAATGTAAACATTTTCCTTAAGTGAATCCGCTAATACAGTATCTGAAAATCGGATAAAGCCATATTTTATTTATAGCATTCGAAGAAAAATATAACATTAAAGCTTCGAAGAAATTTTTTAATTTATTTGATAATTTTTATATTATATTATATTTTTATATTATAATATATTATAATATACATTATATATTATAATATATAATATTATATATTAATTAATTTTTTATTTTTTTTTATTTTTATAGCATTAAAGAAACCCGTTCAACTGCAGTACGATTATTCTGTTCACAGTGGTTTGTATTCTTGTTTGCTTATTTGATTCTGGATCAGTGCGCAATATTTTCAGTTGCTTTAAGCCAAATATGCAGTCACGCACTGCATATTTGATTATATTGCATCATCAGATTACATATTGTACATTACTATACTATATCGTCAAACTGACTCGTCATTTTATAATTTATCTAATATCGAAAATTATATACATATATATTGTAAGTATAAATTAAAATCAATTTATAAGCTACTTCCCGTTATAAGCTACTCATCATTTCGATTCTGAAGTGGTCGTCTAGAAGTGACATGGTGACTGAAAGCCGTGAATCAAAGTCCAGTCAATCAAGAAGCACCATTTTTATAAATGCCGAAGAATAACCTGATAGAATAGCAGTTCCTCCTGATGACCTTTGATCCTTATTCTGATACAAAGTCTGTAATTTATTACTCAATTCATAACAACTGACTTTATTTTAAATTTCAATTTTAAATTTTATTTTTATATAAATTATATAACATCTTAGCATTATTAATTTTAGCATTATTAAGAGCTTTAATTAAGGGCTTTAGTAATTTGAATAAGAACTTTAATTATCATTTTATGCTAAACTTAAACTTTTAAGCTCAAACATTTTACGGATGGATAATAAAAGTCAATTAGTACGGATTGACTAATAAATAATAGACGATGTATCACAGAATAAGGATTCGAGGTCATCAGGAAGAACTGCTATGCTATCAGGATTCGGCCTCTAATTACTCGACATAACATAACAGCCTGGCCAAATACATGCTAAGGACGTATTTCCTCTGATTAAATTTATTAGATGGTATCCTTTTATAATATTATTTATTATGTATATTATTTATTATCAATCCATAAAAATTTTCCGCTAATGGGTTTAAATTTATTTTCAATATTAGTGTGTTGATTTATATATTTTACTATTTTCTGCTTGATGTTATTTTTATAGTAACCTAGTTTAAAATATGAATCTATTAAATTATTTGAATGATTTTAAAGAAAGACAATGTCATTACATATTAAAATTTCATTATTTAATGTATTATATTTTATATTATATGGTATGCATGAATGCTTATGCAAGAATATGTTTCTTGTAAATTTAAATATGTCATCTTTACATATGATTTATATACTTTACTATTTTCTGTTTGATGATATTTTTATAGTAACCTAGTTTACTATCCAGGGTTATATGCATAATTTAGTGCATGTGAAAACACGATTCTAATATTTCAATATTCTTATTATAATACAAAGTTTATTATTTTTATCCATCCATAAAAATTTTCCGCTAACAATTTTAGATTTATTTTTAATATTATAGTGTTGATTTATATATTTTACTATTTTTTTGCAATATTCATATCTAGATATATACCTTCTTTATCATTAATATTGTATTATTAAGAATAATGCTACCTGGATAAATTTGTTCGCTTATTGAATAAAAATTGATAAAATTAAATACACATACATCATCAATATATCGAAACATATATTTAATATCTTTATATAATTTAAATTTATTTTTTAAATAATTATGAACAAATTCATATTCTACAAAGCTTAAAAACAAGTCAGCTATAATTGGGCTACTATTACCACCCATTGGAACACTTTTTACTTGTCTAAATATAGATGTCCCTACTTTTAAATAATTTTGATTTATCAAAATATTTAAGGATTCTATTAATTCAATTTTATCCATATATTTATATTTATTTGATGGTTTAATTTTTGTTAGATAGGCGTTATAATTATTATAACATATATATGTATATCTTTTTCCGAATATAAGATTAATTAATTTTACTAACGCTTCTTTAATATCTACTAAATCTAGATTTGTATAAAGCGTACTAAAATCGTATGTATTTATATTTTGAAAATTTATTCCTTTTGTCTGTAAATGTGTTTCTTGTAAATTTAAATATGTCATCTTTACGATATAAATTAATAGTAGTTTTAGTTAATGTTAATTTAATGTTCATATCTAGATATACACCTTCTTTATCATTAATATTAGTTTTGTTAAGAATAAGGCTTTCTGGATAAATGTGCTCACTAATTGAATAACAATTATTAGAATTAAATACACATATATCATCAATGTATCGAAACATATATTTCATATATTTATATTGTTTAGATTTAGTTTTTACACAGTTATGAACAAATTCATATTCTATAAAGCTTAAAAACAAGTCAGCTATAATTGGGCTACTATTACCTCCCATTGGAACACTTTTTATTTGTCAAAATATAGATGTCCCTACCTTTAAATAATTTTGATTTATCAAAATATTTAAGGATTTTATACCTAAAATCCTTAATATTTTTGATATTAAGGATTAATATATTTGATATTTTTTGCCTTCTTTACTATCAATTTAAATAATTGTCAGTTTAATGCTTAACCAAAAATAATTATTTTATAGAAGAATTTTATTTTAAAATTATAAAATTTCATTTTATTCAATTTATCTGTATTTATTACTGTTTTTATTAGCGAACATATTCATATCCAAATAAATATGCGTAAATAAATCTGTTCAAATATAAATTTGAATTTATATTTAAATTCCACTTTAAACTACAGAATTTTAGGTACTTCATAAGCCTTTCCATCAAGCTTCTCTAAAGTCTTTCTACACTATTTGTATGAATTCTTCGATCTTCACTATTAACAAATCTTATTTCATAATTGATCGACAAATGCTTTAATTCAACTTAATTCAATCCAATATAGCCTTTATACTTATCAGTATAGATCTTTGAGCCCATAACTGCATTAAAAATATTAAAATTTTGGCAAATTAATTTATTTCTTTGTCGAAACACCTGAAGGTGAATTAGTTTGGATTAACTTCAATAGGAAGTTATCGATTCCTGGTGATGCAGCTAGAATATATTTAAAAATATGGCTACAAGTTAAACATTAAATGAAAAACTTTTAAATATGAACTGACCAGTGAAGTAAACGTATTGCGCTGTATAAAATACCGTTTATTAATCAATAAACGGTGTCTTTGTTGTGATGGCTTAAAACTACGACAAACGTTTAAACAGGTAAAATCATAACGTAAACGTTATGATTAGATAAATATTAAGCTACTGAGTTTGTCTTTAGTAATAAACGATTTCCTCAAATTGTTACACGTTTGAGTTCAACAAAGTTACCTTATAATATATTTGCCAAGCCGTTGACACTTCAATCTCTTCGTTATTATGTCGATATCGTTTCCAATGCTCATAAGCTCTTTCAAGGTCTTGACCGTATGTGTCGATGAACGCACGTTCGGCTAATGTTTCTCCTCCTTTTTCCAGCTGCTTATGTAAAGGTAGTAGTAGCTCTAAGCATCCTTTTATATCATGCTCGTTTATATTTAAACGAGACGCTTCATCCAGAGCACCGTACCAATGCTCATGCCACAGAATCGATATTCGTATGAGTTCCTCGCTTATTAATAAAGCCTGCTGCACCAAAGTATCCGAATGATGCCTCAAACTGATCAGAACGCTGTTGGCAGCTGCCTGCCGAGTATGATTATCAGACTTAGACGCAACAGCTAGCGAGTATATAAGCGCCTAAACATGTTTTTCTTATAGCAAAACCGTGCTGGTCAATTGTGCATTGATTTACCTGCGGATGTTTTCGACCAATGCTAGCCAATAATTGCTGTACGGACTTTGCGACGTTTATTTGTTTACAATCTATCCTCGATATCAATTGTGGAATAACCTTCAGTCATGCGAATAAAAAAGAAATTTTTGGTTAATTACGCTCGAAATAAGACGATGATTTCTTAGCTTCTAAATAATGGCCAAATTAGCTGCTAAACGATTGGGTTTAAAAAGACTCAAACCATCAAATTACAAAACATAATTCTCAAAACATTTAAATCTCTTTTATAATATTCAATTGTTATTTAAATAAAATATATCAATGCTAATCTGTATTTTAAATTTTTAAATACTCAGGAACAATCAGGTATACTTGACCGACAAAAACAATTATTTGGATATTTCGCTAGTAACTACTAGCATCTATCGAAATATCAAAATAATTTTTGTTGTCGTATAACAACTATACCTGATTGTTCCAGGATATTTAAAAATTTAAAATACAGTTTAGCATGGATATATTTCATTTAAATAAATGTGCTTTTAACTTACAGGAAAATATATGGCGTATCATATATTATATGGTGTTAACAGTTATGTACATTTTAAATAACAATTTTAAGCAAATATCAGATTTGAGATCGTACTTCTTTGATATTTTTCTTATAGTAACCTTCTGAAGCTAAGTTGATACCACTGATCCACATCTAGTAAGAATAATGCTTGATTATTGACTAATGCTAATTAATTTAAATTTACATATTAAAGTAGGAATATATTAACGTATACAGATATGAATCAAACACAACGGCTTTTCATTAAACTAGATTTGAGTATTTTAGTTGAAACATGAAATATATGATTGCCATTCCTGAACAGTTTCAGGAGATCACCTTACTTCTGAGTCGTGTGGATCAAACACAACGGCTATTCATCAAACTAGATTTGAGTATTTTAGTCGAAACATGAAATATATGATTGCCATTCGCGGACAGTTTCAGGGGATCACCTTACTTCTGGGTCGTGTGGATCAAACACAACGGCTTTTCATTAAACTAGATTTGGGTATTTTAGTTGAAACATGAAATATATGATTGCCATTCCTGAACAGTTTCAGGGGATCACCTTACTTCTGAGTCGTGTGGATCAAACACAACGGCTATTCATCAAACTAGATTTGAGTATTTTAGTCTAAACATGAAATATATGATTGCCATTCCCGGACAGTTTCAGGGGATCACCTTACTTCTGGGTCGTGTGGATCAAACACAACGGGTTTTCATCAAACTAGATTTGAGTATTTTAGTTGAAACATTAAATATATGATTGCAATTCCCGAACAGTTTAAGGGGATCGCCGTACTTCTAAGCAAGAAAACACGTTGTTTCTAAACTGTTCATTAAGTATACACGAACGTTTTCAGGGGATTTTCTTACTTGTAGGTCGTGTTGATGCTATATAAGAATGGCATCAATGATTTTTGGTAATTTATTTTATATCAATGCATATCAAAATTTAAATTTCTAGGTGACTTTTAAGTAATTATTACAATTTATATTATGCTCAATCGATATCAATCATTTTAAATTTCTGATAGCATTTTAAAATGCGAATGACAGCATGCAGTCACCTGAAGCCAAGTCTCAACAGGTAGGCTACTAAGAAGACCGTTTAAGGATCGAAGAATGGTTGCATCGTTACCAAATTGAAACCACAGTGTTATGAATCTAAATGTAAAATGAACAATTAAATGTAAAAATTCTATAAGTAATTGTAATAAAATCAATGTTTTTGTTTACAAAAGCAAGTCAATTTGCTCTCCTTACAGTTTGCGGTATATTATAGCCTTTCTAAAATTTCGACGTGATCGATTTAACTCAAGTATCTTCTCAGTAAACTCTTGTGTAAAAAATGAGGATATGTTCGTCATTGTGTAACAATGGCAAACCTTTTATAAAAAGATTGAAATAAATACGGAGTGACAGAGAATAAATTAAATATTAAGGTTTCGTAGGCTTAACAGATAAGTAGTATGCTTCTCTTTCATAAAGACAAAATAGAAGCATGGATTAAATTAATTACCTGTTAAGATAAAAGTATATTTCTCATAGTCGCGAAAGATTCCTTGAATTTTTGTAAAGTCTACAAGATTCCAAAAGTGTATTCTGTGCGAGTATATTTGAGGCCGATATCTATCATTTAGTGTGTTTCATTTTATACTAACCCATGTATATATGTATGAGTTTAAACACTAGATCGGTTCAGTTAAATTTCTTACATACGAACTGATTAACATAAGTATATTATTTAGACTTCTTTCCGCTCGTTTTTACATTCTTAATTGTCTTGGTCGTATACATGTTCATAAAGTTCCTCTGGACTCCACTGTTCAATACATTGGAACACCGTTACCTTTCATTATTTTGGAATGCAACCGTTTCTTAGCTTTCGTAACTTCGCATTATTTTGAAAATTCAGATTATACAGTTTTCATATTTGTAGGATATGAACTACAAATATGAAAGTAGTGTTCAAAAATTTAAATTTATTTACGTTTCAGCAAGTGTTCCCAGAAATCGTATCACGCCACTGTACAACATAAATTATGATTGCGACGTTTATGCTATTTTAAGTACGTCGATTCAATAAAACGCATCAATCTTATAATTGTCTTTTATTCAACAAAAAATATACTTTGATAGTAATAAACTTAAAATTATATCCTGTAATATGCCTTTCGCACCGTATAGGTGTAAAGCATAAGTATGACGTGCTTTGAAAATTACAAAATTTACAGTTAAAATTCTTTTAATTCTTATTAACTGTTTATATCCGAGCTACTGCCCATTCAGTTGCGATGCTAAGGTAAATGGATGTCACCAATATACACATGTATATATAGACCTAATCCCCCTCATATCGACAAGATCGTAAGTACATATCAAATTAAGTGTGATGAGTGAGCGTATAGCTATATCGGGCAAACAGGTAGAAAATTTTATCCAAGGGTCAGTGAACATAGGAAAGCGTTAAATTCAGAACACTACAAATCGGCACTAATCGGGTCATGCATATGAGAAGAACAATTGATTTTTTTAATACGCAAATTATCTGTATTGAAAGTAATTATTGCAAACGTTTAATAAAGGAATAAGTTGAAATAATGAAACCAGAACTAAACGTGCAGAATGCATTCAAACTGTACACTTTGTGATCACTCTTTTATTATTTCAGATAAAACTTTCCTGGTAATGACAGAGTTTTTCTGTCGAAATATTGAAAAGAAATTTGATTTTCATTTGCTGGATGTGGCCCTCAGTTTTAACGAACGATCTACTTTTATTAAGTGTGGAATAACATTTTAAAATCAAATATTTCCTACTTTAACAACGGTTTAACAGTGAATACTGAATGGAAACACAATTCAACAAAAATGCTCAATGCAGTGTACGACAGTAAATAACACAGCTACAAATATGAATTAAATGTTTTTTAAATGCGGACATGTTAAAGAGACATGTCCGTATTAAAGAAATTTGAAATTGCACAACATTATGGTAATTGAAGTGTTCAATATAATTTTGTGAAGAAGAACAAGGGGAAATACCGTAAAATGTTTTGCAGCGCAGAAATAGGTGTGCCAAGTAAAATCGACTTGTACAACGCGTTATGACACTGGATTACGTGACTTCTCAATCGATCGTGAATCTAAAGCATATTAGTTTTTATAGAATTAATATTTTATAATCAAAAGTTATTAATAAAAATATAAAGTATTAATTAATTATTAATTATTTAATAATGACATTGAACGGTGTGATTATGAACCAGTTAAGAACGTTTTATTCGGATTACTAACAAAATATCGATTCGATAAATTTAATAAATCATTTTATTAATTATTTTGATTAAGTATCTAATAATATATAATAATTAGTTTATTAATATAGAATGTATTTCTAACATTTAATCAATGCTATAAATGTGTCATTAACAATAAAATACATTGAATATGTGAATTGAACCAATTCACAATTAATGACCAATCAAATGACGTATATCAGTTGCCAATTTCAATTGCTAATTTTATTTTAATATTGAACTGGTTTAATTAATACAAGCATGTTAATATATGTTTTATAAATTAAATCTTTATAATTTATACAAAACAATAAAATATTAATATTTTATATCAATATTTTAATATCTATATATATTGTCATAGTAAATATTAAGAAATGCTTTATTAATAATTGCTTTATAAAGATAATAATGATATTATTATATCTTTATTAATAATACTTCTTTAAGATATTATTATGTTACCATTAATTATTAAGAAATGCTTTATTAATAAATGCTTTATAAATTTTTCATAATTAGCTTCTTTAAGATATTATTTTATTATCATTTTACAAAATATTTATTTAAAATTAGTAATTTTTAATTTAAAAATATTAAATATTATTGGCTGTTAAAATATTGTTTGAATAAATGATGAACATAACGGACGAAGGATAAATTATATAGCATCTTATAAAAATTATTAATTATTAATAATTATTGTTATTTATTATAAATAAATAAACATAATAACAATAATTAACAATAATTATTATAATTATTGTTATTTATTATATATTATTATAAATTAATAATTTTTAATTATTACATAATTCATTACACAATTATTAATAATTTATAGATTAATAATATTTCATTATAAAATTAAAACCTTATAAATTTACTTTATAAAATTACTTTGTAAACTTTATAAGTTTACAAAGTAAACTATAAATTAGTTTACTAATTATAAAAATATAACCTGCCATTTACAAACTATAAATTAACCTTATAAGATGCATTTTTATTTTTTAATAATTTGTTTTTAATTTACAAATATAAGATTATTAATTTATTCTTAAATCATATTTTTTAAGAATTATGAGTTACTTTAAATTATGATTTATCTCTTTAGTCATTCTAAATTTTAAAAATATATCGAACAGTACCAGATTATGTACCAGTCACACATGTAGCTAACAAATTATAAATTTGACGAATTAAATAAAGTATTTATTATCTAATGATCATTTATTGATGCATTTTTACAACCCTCTGTAAATTATTACATTCAAACTATCGAAATAGTAGTTGTTTGCTGAAATCAAAATGACAAAGTGCGAGCAAAGCCTACACTTTTGATAATATAAAATGTGTATAGCAAATCATAAACTTTATTTTTTAAGAAATAATGTATTTATTACATTTTATAAATGTTATAGCTGTTTCAAAATGAGCCCCTATAAAATCCGAAGAGTTTGAACTTATAAAAATAAAATATCACCACTAAATACAGGATTGCAAACTTAGATTATTTGAATATGAATCATTTCTCGGCCTCTAGACTGTAAAATAAGAGTTCAAATTAACAATTATTTTATAGATTAAAATAATTAATTTTAGCTTTAAAGTTTCGATTCTTGTAGTTATTATGGGATAAAATTATTTATTTTGACCATAGCATTGGGCAAAGTACCATTGCCCAATACTTTGTTTCCATTATCAAACAAAACAGGCTGTCACAACTAATCAATGAATGTAATGGAATATTACATTTATGTTAATTTTGTGTGCCAAACATTAAATTTTCATCTATAAATAAAATAATTGTTCAAGATTAATAAGTCTTTAGCTCAGCAAATAAAATACACTATAAAACTGTTTAAACAAAGGGAACATATAGGGTTCATAATATATGATGTAAATCAAATAAATATTTACAATTAAATTTGGATATATTTGTATTCATTATTTATTACTAAACTATTTTAATTTATTAACATAGTTTTATTTTAAATTTTATTATTTTATATTAATATCAAATTAAAGTAGAAGTAAAATGCAAAATGATAAAAATCAAATAAATATATTAAATTGGTATATATCTGGACTCATTAATCATTTATCATTAAACTATTTTAATTTATTAAAATATTTTTATTAATACTTGACACGAAGATGGTGTTTATAAATATTGCAGATTATCTTAATTTTGTACTATCCCAGTCCGCATGGGTGATATACCCAATTTAAACAAAACTTACAAATACAATCAAAGCATTAATTATAATTTTGAAGAAAATGATTCAAGAATTCAACCTCGCACCGAAAATTTTGATAATTAATTATTTAACTTTATAAGTTGTGAAGTTTCGGAGATTGCAGCTACAATCGAAGAAAAAATTTGGAAATAGCAAGATCAGTCGAGAAACGAAAAACTAACAAAACTGAAGTATAGATTATATCAAAGAATGTTTTTTTTAGAAATCCGTAGAGCGAGAAACAAAACTATCAATCTCAATATTCCGAGTAGTAATCGATGCTTAAGGATATAATTTTAGTTATTATTATATATAATTGAATAACTAAATAATAATTAATTATTATTTAATTAATAATTAAATAATTACAATTCAAATTAAGTTTTCGAAGATTGCTTTATTATAAAGAATATAATGTCCCTGAAAAAGTCATCATATTAATGTTTAAAAGTTATCTTAACTGAATGAGCTCTAGTAGAGTTCATTTAAGTATTTTATGCATTAGAAGTGTTGATATTACCTTTTCTGTAAGATCACCATGTAACTTTGATGAGTAGTGAACACTCATGATGACTTTATAGTGGAAGTTTGCCAAATCATTCCAAATTTCACGCCAATTCGATTGATAACTAATAGCCGTTTCAAACCATTTTTGAATTCTGGATATGGCGTTATCATTTAATTCCTCTGCTTCAATTGTCCTCTGTGCTAGGGTGTAATAACACTCAGCCTTAAAGTGTCTCCAATATAACTTATGTTCATCACGCTCCATTTGCTCAATTGGACTATCAAATATACCGAGAGATGACTGTGCCTGATCGGAGTAAGCATCAGGTAATGATTCAACGAACGATCGAAAGTTACTCCAATCCTTGTCGTTCATCGACTTGAAATAAGATCAATTATTAACGAATGGTTAAAATTAAATGATTGATTTAATACTTTATAAAATTAACTTAAGTTTAAATTAACTAAATTTAAATTGTTAAATTAATTTGAATATTAAAACAAAAACAGCATAAAATTAAAATAATAAAAACATATTTCCAATTAATTAAACTTAGAATTTATGGGCTAACATTATTAAACAATTTAAAAATTATTTTAATTCATCAATTTTTATAATTTTAAATTTATTAAAAAATTTCATTTATTCATTTTATATAATTAAAATTTATTTTAAAATCATCAAAATAATTTTATCTTTAATGAATGTCACTAATTATATTTAAAAATGCATTGTGTATTCTGTATATCGAATGATTAACGATATCGAATTTCTAAACTATACATCGAAAATATATCTTTATCAATTAACCTTCTTTTACTTGAGTTATATCAAAAGTGGTGATGCATTTTACTATTTATCATATTAGAATTCCGGAAACAAAATGTTGCGCAAGATAAAACAAAAAAATTACATGTGAAAATATAAATACTCTTTAGAGTTTAAGTAAAATATATTGTTGTTGAAAATAATAGAGATACTTGCTTCTGAATGTTTTATAGTGCCGTTTATATTCAAATTTTCACTGACTAATAAAAAAGTATATAAAAACATTATATTATTTTAAATTTAAGATTAATATTTAGGATTAATTAAAACGTCTATAAGATACATTAAAATAGAGACATGCTTACCGCTTTGGTTGAATTCATTATTTCAACTGTACGCTTATGCTTAAGAAATGCAAAGTAAATGAACGGGTGTTGTTCTCCAGAAATATCTTTAATGGTAATTGGTTCCTTCCTCTTTATGTTTAACATTGTGGCAAATATGTGATTGGCTTGTTTCTAAATATAACACATTTTTATAAATTTTACACATTTTATAAATTATCATATTGTTTATTTAAGACATCCGCTTAAGCTTTAATCGATGCAGATGTTGATCGTTTTATTCTTTCTATCAAAAGAATGAAATAGAAAATTACCGCCATTTAAAATTGTATATTATGATTTAATTGATTTAATCGAAATTGCTTAATCTATAAATCTATTAACATACTAATGTATATTATTAATATCCAATTAATATACTTTGACAATTAATATATAAGGAACGAAGAAATCAGTTTTATTTCAAAAATAAAAATATTTCGACAGCTCCTGCTACTATCTCAAGGAAAACTACAAACAGTTTAAATGAACTGACAACAGCATCATTACAAATATTATTACAAAGAAAAATTCCAGTATATCAAAAAGGTACAGTAAAACTAAAGTGTTGGTTATTTGTTTCTTGTTTTAACATGTTTTTCGAATATTTTTTAATTTGAACAAAGATCGGCAAAACGTATCTCACACTATAAATATAAGATAAAAACACGGTAATATGTTAGGATCTATACCACACACTTAATTTAGATAATAATCTTAATTTTGATAAAGCTTTTATTCCATCATTTAGAAGAGATTACCTGTCACGTGTTATACAGGAGGCCTATTTTAGTATAAAAAAGGATATAAAAATAGAACATTAAAAGATAATATTATAATATTATCAGAATAGTATAATATTATATTATTAATATTATAATATTATATTATATTATTAATATTATAATATTATCATAATATAATAATATTATAATATTATCATAATATTATAATATTATAAGATAATATTTTATTAAAATATTATATTATATTATAAAATTGTAAAAATATAATAATCTTAAAATAAACTATTATATTTAAAAATATAATATCCAATTATTCATGTTTAATAAGTTAAGTAATTTTATTTTAATTTTAAGTTTTATTGATTTGAAATATATACAATTTATAGTCTCTACAACTTATTTTAAAAATAGCTTAAGAGTCTTCCAGGTCAAAATCTATGATTAATCTGAATGAATTTAAAATATACTATATATATTTTTAAAAATTTCTAGCAAACTAAGTACATGCTTCACCAAAAAATCATTAGCTAAGAGCACTGTCTAATGCCAGCGCATTCTTTATATTTTTCTGCCAACTTATTTGTATTTTACGAGAAAATGATAGATTTCCGTGGGTATTTTTTCTGTTTGTATGATGTAGCAGCTACGAAAGAATCAACAAAACGATACCAGGTACCGTTTCGTCATTATTTTGACTCATCAGTGCCAGTACCTCCCACTACTGGATGGAGAGGAGGACCGGCAGACGGCACGAGTTATTACTTGGCCTTTTATAATAAGTCAAGTAATTTTATTTTAATTTTAAGTTTTATTGATTTTAAATGTATACAATTTATAGTCTCTATAACTTATTTTAAAAATATCTCAAGAGTCTTCCAGGTCAAAATCTAAGATTAATCTGAATAAATTTAAAATATACCTTATAAATTCCGCAATTTAGTAATCAAATTATTATTTTAGTTGAATAAACATACGCATGTTTATCATTAATTAAACAAACGTTTAAATTTAGTTATTTGTTAAAACTATGAATGTTCCCATTGAGTTTAATCCATTTATAGCTTATTGCTAATCGAAACAGTAATTATACCTAATAATTATGCCGGGTATTAATTTATAAGTTAAGTTATTTATGTAAGTTCTCTAGTAAGGATAATATAAAGAATAATATTATGCCCAATAACATGTTTTGAATGTTTTTCGAATATTTTAGGTTTGATTTTACTTTATGATTTTAAATTGAATTTGTTTTTCAATTACAATTCCATAATTTCTTATTTTCTACTTATTTTCATTATTCTTTGATATTCTTGGATTTGCTTCAGCAACTTACGGAAAGTTTTGAAGTTTTGATGAACAATGAAGATTTTACAACAACGAATTTACCTCTTTTCCAGTTTTGCTACAAAGGTCTACTAAGGCTATCCATTGTCGTTGATTTTCAAGAGGTGGTAAAACAATTGATTGTATCAATAACGATCGGTACCATACGTAAAAATCATCTTCACACCATTGCTACGATATAATCAACAATAACAAAAAAAAGTTGTTTAAATTTAAAACCAGTGGTTTCAATTTTAAGGTATTTTTATCTTACACTTGCATCTAGTACTCTGCATTAAATTGTCAGTGACGTTATATAAAAAGATTATTAAATTGGTGCTTTTAATAACTCGGTTCTGCAAATTATTAATTAAAAAAATTATTTCTTTTAAAATTTATTTTGATCGCAAATATAAACTTTTTTTAAAATGATAACAATCAAGTATTCGTAAAATGCATTCGCATATGCTGTAAATTATATTTTTAACTGCATAATTTGTTAAAATTCAGATTAAACTTTTAATTAATTTCGTAGTAAATTAATAAATTAATACTAAAAATAATTAATGCTAAAAATAACTTTAAATCTAAAGCTATAAAACTTGTAGCCAACTAGAGATCTTTCCGTATATATTTCAAGATAGTTGTCGAATTCACATCGACAAACTTTATTTAAATATTAAATGTATGTTGCTACTACGATCATTTGGGAACCAAAGATCGTAGTTAATTTTCAAGTAAATTTAGAAAATAGTGACGCCTTTTATTGTAGTTTGTAGTAATATTTCGTTTTGAAACAACTTTTAATGAATTTACACAATGGATTTGATAATTATTCATTTATTAAATTAACAAGATAGGAAATAAAAATTATATTAAAAATTCAATTAAAAATCAAATTTGTAAATATTGTTGATCAACATATATTGCTCGACAACTTTTTTATATTTTTGGAGAGGATTCGCTTACGTTCTTCAAATTGAACATCTAATTGTTTAGAAACAAGGTAAAATCTCGCAACATACGTCACGTGAGTTATTACAAAACAGTGGGTATTTATACTTATCTAAAATAAGTGAATGTTTTCAGTCAATTGAGTCGCAACAAATCATGCAGTGTTTACATTTTACACATGTATCCAAATGATTATACTATAAACACGATTTATTTTCAAACATTAACGTTTTTGTCGTAGAAATCTTTAATCCAACTTAATACTTAAATAATCAGTAATCTACAACATACAGTAAGCCGTGTTCTCCATAGATTTCGAAGCATCGGCCGTCTGTATTCAATAGAGGCATATTGAATAACTTCTTCGAGTTCGATAAGTGATTGGGCTTGTCCAATAATCTTAACACACTAATTGCAACATCCGATGTTCGACAAAAATCAAAATCATACATCATTAATATGACTATAATCTCTAGTAAACAATGATGTATACATTAAGTGCAGATCGCCCCATGCAGCTCTTACAATCTAAATTTAAAATATAATTGAATTTTGAAACTATTACTGTACATTGTGAGTTTCTCTATATTTCTTCTGTTTTAACATTAGAACAGCTGAGTAAATCCGACTTTGGAGAGTATCATTGTTTACAAAATTGCTAACTGCTGTTGACATCGAATCCCACGATTCTAGATTTTAAAACAGTATAAACTGATTGCTGCAGAAAGACAAGTATTTACCCAGCGCCCAAGCGCATGGTGCTGCAATATTAGCAATCTGTTGCTTTAAACCAAATTTAATTGTGTCGACTTTTAATTTTTCCGAGCAAAGATCATGTAATTGACTCCTGGTAAAAATATTTATTAATTTAGATTGCAAGTTTTAGAAAGTAAAATACCAATCACCAAGAGCCTCGAGACATCTCATACGCCCTAATAGTATTTCAGAATTAGCAGGATCATTTGACTGCCTAAACTCGTAGTCCCGTAACGCCCGGGACCAATGTCCGAGTTTCTCGTACCACAACTCTTTTATTGGCTTTAATACAAAACGGAAATGGGAATTAATCAAATGAGTAAAAATATTTTAGATAACAGGTTGGTTAATGACTGCAAATAATAAACGCCAGATTCAAAATGACTGAATTTGTGGTGAATAAAGAATAATTGATCGTTTACAAGTTAATCGTGTGATGTCTATGAAAATGACTCGGGAATTCAAAAATATATTTAAACAAGATGAATGATACGGTCTTTACACATAGACTGTTTTGATCCATTTTAAAAATTTTGGAGTAGCTGAACAGAGTAGATAATTTAATGCTAATATTTCGCAAGCTATTGCTACTAGCATTATCAGAAAAAAGCACAAACTGATCAAAATGCATAATTACGTTTGTTAGTGATATGCATATTAGATTGTCCGTGTACACTCGTTGTGTATGCCTACACTTTCGAGAGTACAGAACTCAACCTGCCAAATGGCATCATTATTAATATAATACTTCAGCTTTAATACATCAGCTTTAATATTAATTATTTTTCACAATGTAATGCGGCTGAACATCACTTCCTAATAATTATGTTATTTTAATCGATTTTAAAATTCAAGTAACAATTTCTTTTCAACATAAAACGTGTCTTTATTTACTCGAAAACATCTTTAAGTTAGCCAATTAAATTTTTATTTAATTGGCTGATAATAAAATATCAGACAATTTTTTATTAATTTAAAATATTAATTTTTAATAATTAAAATTTAATTATTTTTAAATTTGATAAAATATCTACAGATATAAAGATCGATGTAAAACATTGTGGTTAGCTATGATGCGATTTAAAATCTTTAATATATTGAAGTTATATAAAATAATTTAAATTTGACATTTTAAATAAAAATTTTAAATATTCAATTTTTTTTAAGTTTCATTTAAGCTTTTAAGTTTAAAAAAGCTAAACTTTTATGAAAGATTTTTAAAGTTAGAAGTTAAATTTATTATAAACCAATAATAATATTATATTGAATTAATCAAACTAGCAAATATACACGCATTTATCTCAATATTATATTGAGATAAATGTGTTAGGCAGCTTGTTGAAAACTCACCATATTTTGATACCTCGCATACATTAAAGCCCCATGAGCAGCTTCCAATTGATCAAGCTCGTTGTTAACACTAAACGTCATATATGGTTACGGCAAGTCTGATTTAGATGTAATTACCTAATCAAAGTTTCTATCAGTTCTGTATTGTTACATTTATCTAGCACTTGAAACTGCTTCTCTGCATATTGTAAGGCGCTGGCATAAGCACGAAGTTGAATCGATTTCTTCGATAGAAGTTCTAGATCAAACGGTAAGCATCCCTAAAAATTATAGGAAAAATACAAGGCAAATTAAAAGAATAAAAGTAGTAAAATATTATTTAAAAATATATCAATAATTTGAATTTAATTAAAAATAATCGGTTTTATTGATTTAGATGTGAATTTAGACTAATAAAACATAAATAAATTGATAACGATTGTTTAGTAATTAACAATCATTATTAAATTTACATAATTGTATTTCGGGATTTCTAAAATAAGTTATATTAATTACTTTTCGTGAACGATATTTTAACATTCGGATATTGTACTAATAATTTAACTAATGTTGCTTACAATAAATTGGCAAACATAAAGAATAATTCTTTGATTATTTAAACATAAGACGATTTGTGATAATATTATAGGGTTTAAAATTTACTTTGTCATTTTTGATTTGTGCTTCTCACAAGTTACGAAACTAAGCTTGCTTTTTTTAATTTAATGGACACTTTATAAATGGCCATAAAAAATAATTATTAATTATTAATTATAAAAATAATTATAAATTATTTACAACCAGTTTAAGTTGTAAACAATTCGACAAAATAAAACATTATATCACGAACGTGATATAATGTTTATTATATAACGTTTTATTATATAATGTTTATTATATATATTAGTTGGTATAAAATCATAGATAAAGACATTATTGATGGCAAATAAATTAACTGATCATTTTAATAATAAACTTTTAATTATACAAATTTAACATGTAAATTAAACAAATTCACTTTTTAAGTAATTTTGTTTCTTCCGTGATAAATTTATTACTCATCTAATTTCTTGCGATTCTAGTTTTAATTCTGTTGATCGATATTTTGAAATTATAAGATTAAGAAAATTGTCGAGATTATAAAATTAAGAATTCGAATCAGTCAACTCAATCTACGTTTCTTGTACATAAATTAAAGATTTAAACTTAAGATTTTCTATAAATCAAATATTTTATAAAAATTATTTTTATTTTCAGTTTTCGGTCTTTATCTTTTAACCCAGCATAACATAAGTGGCGAATGCATGACATTGATGCATTTCTTCTTATGTAAAGTGATTATCTAAAGCAGTAGTCGCCTACATGTTTTATATTGTGGCACACTATTGAGCTCACAAAACCTTTGTGGAACACCTATCACAAAAATGAATACTTTCTATTCATAAAGTCTTTATTGCTTTGTTATTAAGTGAATCTTAAAATCAATGTTAATATGCAATGTTAATCTAATTGAAAAGGATCTTAAGTGGCGGTTCTTTTTTCGAAATAATGCAATTCTCAGAGAAAGATATCCTCGGTAAATTGGCTTGTTAACCAATAATGTATTTCAAATACATTGATGATATGTTTGTAGAATTTTCTCAAAAAGTGAACTAATCGATTTTATTGCCAAAATGAAAAACGACTTATTGCAATTTACACATAGCGGCGAATATCTAGTTAGCTTTATAGACGTCCATATTTACAAGGATACTAGCAACAAACTACAAACTACTATAGAAATCTAATTTACAAGCAAAAGTATCTACACGCTGCGAGTTCACACGCTATGGGATATAGATAAATATGGTAATAAACCAAACACGTAGAATTGTTAAAATATGTAAGAACTTGAAAGAATCACTTAAAAATTCTTATGCACGACCTTAAACTCTATGGTTACAAGTACCCCACAATTTATACAAAAAGCACAGATAATTTAAGCGACTAAGAAGGACAATTAAAAGAATTAATGTATCGTTGTATATGATTATCGTACAGTTCTATCAAAATTCAGTAAAAACATAAGCAACATAGGTAACAAAGTCAGGTCTACGTTAGGCATAGACAAGAACATTACAAATATTGCCTTTAAGGGTCAAAATACAATTCGGAAAATATTGATTCGTTCAAAATTGAAAAGATCGAACCATAATACTGGTAACTGTAGTGGTCGCAATCGGCCACGATGTAAATGCAGTGACGCAATTACGCACACAAACCAATTCAAAAACAACCTTTAAAGTAAAAAGTAAGAACAACTGTACTAGAGAAGGAGTGATATATCTGGCAAACTGAAAAAAAAGTGATAGCCAATACATCGGTTAGACAGGTAGAGCTTTAAGAGACCGGCTTACAAATCGACACGCATATTTGAAAAAAGAACTAATGACAGACAACGAGATTAAACACACATCTTCCAATGACGAAAGAGATACATTTAACTGGATTAAACGGCGAACATGCCTTTCATTGGTAAACTGAATAACGTAATATATATAAGTCTTTTATCTTTTTTTTCGAAATTTCTATATTACATTTTAGCATATGCTGTTGCAGACTGACTTATGTATTTGGGTTTTGTATTTGTAGATTGCTGAAAAAGGTATTTGGAAAATTCAAAACGCTGAGATGATTGCCCCCCCCCAAAAAAAATCTCAACCGGGAGTTTATATATATCTTATATATATCTTATATATAATTTGTGTAATTATCTGTTAATTAACCCAGAAAAAAAAACTTTTATTTTGTTGAAACAACGCGTTTCGAAAAATTTCTTCTTCAATTTTTCGAAACGCGTTGTTTCAATAAATTAGAAGTCTTTGTTTTCTGGATTAATTAACTGATAATTACACAGATTATTAACAGCGTCTTGAAATAGACCTCCGGAGGCTGTTTGATTAAGCGCAATTCAAATAATAAATTGTCTTTTATATAAAATGTGTATTAAATTCATATTTTGTAATCTTTAGTTAATTGCTATTGATCTATCAGTGAGTTTAATATTATTTGAATTCATTAATTTTACATTTCATTTGATTGCTTGAATTTTTAAACAAAGGCATTATCTAATTTATATTAAAAAACATAATCAATTTTTTGTTAGCTAACATTTTTCTTAAAACATTATAAGTAAAAACTTTAAACATTTCAAGCCTTAAAATTTAGGTTTTTGTTTTTGCAAACAAAAACAAAAACCTTTTTGTATTTTGTTTTTATTTGAGTGATCAAACAATTTTACTGATTCATTACATATAAATAAATTATAATTTGAAAATAGATTATCTAAAATAGAACGATTAAAATATGATTTTGATAACTCAGTGTACTTACTATAGTGGAATGATGGTCAAAAAACTCGACAAGTTCCAGAATAGCTCTGCCAAATTCAGCATCATCAAATGTACTTAACACATGGCTAATACAGCATACCAGTTTATCTCTCTCAACTGCACCGAGCGATGCCCAGCATGACATGAAACTTATGTTAAACAATCGTCTGAAAATACAAATACCAAACTTAAATTCCTTTGAATCGAATAATTGCAATAGCAGACACTTCTTTTAAATTTTACTTGTGGAAAAAGGTGAATATAGTCTATAATATATTATAGATTAATAATAATTAATAATTAATAGAGTAATTAATAGAATGATTAATAATTTGTAGAGTAATTTCTCTGCAATAAATTAAAAGAGTATACAAATATATTTGTCTACAATTAATGACAATCAATGATTCGTTTACGATCGCTACAACATTCGCTATAGTTTAAAATATTTCATTTAATATAATTGAATTAAATGATGAGGTCCACTAATACTGAAATGTAGCGTACTGATGTTGGCGTATAGATAGGATTAAAGTAGCGTGCAGAATAAAATAGTCATCAAAATTTTAAGAGTAGCAATGACTGCACAGGTATATTAACTTGAAATAAAAAAACTATAGATGACTAGTTTGATAATAGTAAAAATATGTACAGATATTGGATTATAGATATTATTAAACAACGTGCAGATATTATCAAACCTTAAAAAATAAAGGTTTTGTTTTTAATTTGTTTTCAAATTGAATGTAGCACCTTCCCCTACCAACGAGGATTTGATATCAGAAATGATTTGGAAATGTTAAATGCAAAGTCTTTCGTTAAACCTAATTGCCAATAGAAGCAGACGAGTCGAGTCTGATTTTAATCATCAGCAACTGATTTAATATCAACGTTTCGGTTCTTTTAGTGGTAGCTGACAATCATTAGATTCGTATGCTTTATGTCAATCAAAGCAGATGAGTCCAGTGATCGTCAGCCAACATTTAAATGACCGAAACATGGATATCAGATAACTAAAAGTTGATGATGTCACCCAATACTGAAATGTAGCGTACTGCTGTTGGCTTATAGATAGGATTCCAGTAACATGCAGAATAAAAAATAGTCATCAAAATGTTTAAGGTAGTAATGGCTGCACAAGTAGATCAAATTAAAATTAGGAAATAAACTATAGATGACTATAACTTAAAACTATTTTCTGTTTGATGGTATTTTTATAGTAACCTAGTTTAAAATATGTATCTATTAAATTGTTTAAATGATTTTGAAGAAAGCCAATATCATTACATATTGTTGCAATTCTTAAAATTTCATTATTTAATGTATTATATTTTATATTATATGGTATGCATGAATGCTCATGCAAAAATATGTTTCTTGTAAATTTAAATATGTCATCTTTAAAATTTAAATTAAAAGTAGTTTCAATTGATGTTAATTTAATGTTTATATCTAGATATATACCTTCTTTGTCATCACTATAGATGACTATAACTTAAAATTAGCCAAATGTATAACACACCATCCAATGTACAGTTTTTACACTCAATATCGTTTTGTATTAAATTTGCAAAGTGTAAGATGAAAGTATTTCATTCAATCTAATTGCCAATAAAAGCAAACGAGTCGAATGATCATCAGCCAGCATTGAAAGGACCGAAACTTGAAACGTAGGTATTGGATCAGTAGCTGATGATGTCCACCAATACTGAAATATAGTGTACTGCTGTTGGCGTAGAGAAATGATTAAAGTAGCGTGCAGAATAAAATAGCCATCACAATTTCAATGGTAACAATTACTGCACAGGTATATTAACTTAAGATTAGCTAAATGTATAACATTCATCCTGCGTACAGTTTTGTTACACTCAATATCGTTTTGTATTTAATTTGCAAAATGTAAGATGAAAGTATTTCATTAAATCGAATTGCCAATAAAAGCAGACTACTCGAGTGATTGCCTGCAAACATTAAAAGACTGATACGTAAAATGTAGGTATTGGATCAGTAACTGATGAGAGCCATGAATACTGAAATGTAGCGTACCAATGTTGGTTAAAAATATAGGATTGAAGCAAAGCGCAGAATAAAAATAGTCATCAAAATTTCAATAAATATATTTAATGGTTAGTGAAAAAGATAGACGATCATTTCTCGGTTCTGGTTACACCTGGTATTTCTTCAACACTCAAAACGAATGTATCGCAAAATTAATTACCAATGTTCGTCAATCTAATGACATTTAAACAAAACGGTTTTATTGGCTGTTATCAAAACGTAAAGCGTAGTTATTAGATCATAAGCTGATGAGGTCCACTAATACTGAAATGTAGGTGCACTGATGTTGGCTAAAAATTATATAATCGAAGCAGTGTGTAGAATAAAAATAGTATCACAATTTCAACTGCAACATTGACTACATGGGTATATGGATTTAAAATATTGAATTTTACTTTCAAAATTATATCAAATTATATAATCCAGTCATGTTTTGTTTCGTAACAAATTAATTTATACCTATATTAAGCGACATAATAACAGTAGCTATCAAAATTTATTAAAAACATTTTAGTGTTGAAACAAATTTAAGTTTTCAACTCATTTTAGTGTTTCAGTTGATTATTTATTTTATATTATTTATATTATTTAATTATTTTTGGTAAATTATTAGTATCACTTTTATAAGTTAAAATCATGTTCAGCTTTTAATTGAAACTTATTGTTTAATTTATTAATATTTGCAAATTGCATCATTAAACATTATTAAAACCACGTACGCTACAATGATGTTGTAGGAGTCAAGGAAATAGGTGCGACAAGCGTTAATAGATGGAGACGTTGACTCTGTAAAAAAACCCAATCGAAACGCTTGAAACCAATGTGATACATCTTCTTTACACAATTCCTGCGCCCATTCCCAATTCTTGAAAACCGAATACAGAGTATATAATACAAAGGTTTACTACTAACTTTTACGAGATTTGCAATGTTTAATGAGGTCGGACTTCGGCATATATTGGATGTAGATGTTGATGAATGTCCTACTGAACTTTTTACTTTGGAGAGAGATGTCTTCCGACGATCAATTTGCAGAATTGGAAATGTTGCGGATGTACTTTGCTAAAGGGTACATTATTAATTAGATATAACTACTCATAATTAAGCAGTTTGATTAGAAATTAATGCTTAATCACTTTTATCTGTAAACTCTAGATTTTGTCCGTTGACGTAATTTTATATTTTATAAATCAAATGCAGTTTCTACATATTATTTAAGTTAATTTATACCCATGGACGTTATCGTAGTTTCCAAAAAAAACTGTATGGTTAAGCAAATTTAATGAAAGAATATACTAATAGTATGCATATCAGCTCTTTTGCGTAATTAATCATCATATAAATCATGTAGTCATTATTTGTGCAACTTATTTGTATGTTGTTCATTATTTGTCCAGCATAAATAAAATCTAATTTAATTTGAGTTTACGTATTTTATTAAATAAAGATAAATAGTTTTAAATAATACAAGATTTTAAATAAAGATTAAGATGAAATCTAATAAAATCTAATTTAATTTGAGTCTACGTATTTTATTAAATAAAGATAAATAGTTTCAAATAGTACAAGATTTTAGATAAAGATTATGATAACCTTTATTTTTTAAATAAAGGTTATCAGGAAAAGCAGCTATGATATCTGGTTTTTGCCTCTATTCATCGACCCAACGTAGCAGCAGGGCCAAATACATGCTAATGACGTATTTCCTATAATAAAATTTGATTATCTAGTATTTTATTTTAATATAAAGTATATTTATTACCCATTAAAAATTTTCCGCTGAAGAGTTTAAATTTATTTTTAATATTATTTTAGCTATTTTCTGTTCGATTTTATTTAATTTTTTATTTATTTCTATCTGATGAAATTTGATTTTATGGTGTATCTTATGCAAATACAGAGTATACAGAGTAATCCACACACAAACTTGCTTAACAGTATTTTTGACTTTATTTTAACTAAAGTTAACTTTCTTAACTTTATTTTTGATAATATTTTGTTTACACATATTGTAAATATTTAATAATATTTTGTTGATTTTCTTCATTATTAAAAAAAGAAATCATCAAACTTGCTTGAAAATTAGCAGAAAAATAAATGTCGTATCAAAAATATTACCGGGAATAAAAAATATTACCAAAATATCAAAAATATTACCGGGTTATATTACCGGGAAAACAAAGTCCACAAGTCAATAATAACTTGCCAGTAAAACAAATCCGATTACATAAATGTGTTTACGTATTTTTATACTATATATGAAAATAAATATAAATAATAAATAATTATAAGGTTTTATACAATATATATATATATATTTATATCAAGTTAAAATTGAAATTTTAAATAAAAAGTCAATTTTTTGTTTGATTATATTTTTATACAAACCGTATAAAATATGTATCTATTAAATAATTTAAATGATTTAAAAGAATGCTAATATCATTACATATTATGGATACTTTTAAAATTTCATTATTTAATGTATTATATTTTATATTATATGGTATGCATGAATGCTCATGCAAAAATATGTTTCTTGTAAATTTAAATATGTAATCTTTACGATATAAATTAAAAGTAGTTTTAGTTAATGTTAATTTAATGTTAAAGTTAAATGTTAAATTTAATTAAAAGTAATTTAATGTTAAAATCTAGATTTATACCTCATCATCGATAATAGTTTTATTAAGAATAAGTCTATCTGAATAAATTTGTTCACTTATTAAATAAACATTATTAGAGTTAAATACATATATTATCAATGTATCATCAATATATATAAGAATATATCACAGTTTTTCTATAAAGCATAAAAAGGCAGCTATAATTGGGCTAGTATTACATCTCATGGAGCACCCTTTATTTGTCTAAATATAGATGTACCAAAATATAAATCAAAATATAAATAATTTTGATTTACGAAAATACTTAAGACTTTTATCAATTCAATTTTATCCATACATATTTTAATATAACTGGTTTAATTTTTGTCAGATATGCGTTATAGTTATTTTAGCATATATATGTATGTATAAGGTTATAAAAAGACAAAACGATAAAAAGATATATGTATATATTTTGTCGAATTTAAGATTAATTAAATCTAGAATTAAATCTGCTAAATCTAGATTTATATAAAGCGTACTAAAATCGTACGTATTTATACTCTGAAAAGTTGTTTATTTTGTGTGTTCTAAAAATTCTTTTGTAGAATTGATACTGAAATAGTGTTTTATACCAGTATTAATTTCGATTACCTTGCAATATTTTTTAAAGTGTGCTTTAATTACTTTAAGTATTTTATTCATATAAACAGAAAGTGGTTTTAATGTACATTTAAAAGCACTACATATGAACCTAGGTTTTATTGGATTTTTATGTAATTTTGGATTCCAATATGATATAGGTATAGTTTTATTATCCGATTCAATTTGTATACCCTTTTTGTTCAGTATTGAACAGTAAGTTGTAAATTAATAAATTGCGATAAATTTTGAAATAAATTTTATTCCATAAACCGGCTACATCAGAGGAAATATCATTTCTTCTGTTACATAAGAAGAAATGTTAAAAATAAAAATATGGTTATTTAAACTATACTCTACAAAAAGATTAAGTATGCATGTGAAGCACAAACAATAGAAAACAAACACTTGTATCTGTGATTGTTTCAAAAAAGTTTCATTAATAAGGTGTAAGGTTTTTAAAGCTTGTAAGATTATTTGTAAATAGATTATTTGTATAGGTTACGATATAGATTATATCAATATATAGATTATAATCGTATATAGATTATTCGTCTATCAGCGACTCTAAAATAACGATCTAGCAGTCTCTTAGACGTATGACTTCGCTAAAATTTAATAACCTGTTCAAAGCTTTTTAATATTTCAAATTTAGAAAAGATTTCTAAACTC
Organism: Pomphorhynchus laevis; assembly: GCA_012934845.2. Lineage (NCBI taxonomy): Eukaryota > Metazoa > Acanthocephala > Palaeacanthocephala > Echinorhynchida > Pomphorhynchidae > Pomphorhynchus > Pomphorhynchus laevis. The sequence goes on from WNNJ02000465.1 coordinate 28,999, forward strand.
CTGCAAAAGATAATTTTAAGCATTATCACCGAGAATGTAAATTAATTTACGTGATTTTGTATTGTTTATAAAGAAATAAAGCAATTTAAATTTACGACAAATAATAGATAAGAACAAATAATAAGCTCACCATTGAATCATAGATTAAATTTTCTATCAGCATATCCCCAGGAAATGCTTTAAGCAATTGCCTTTTAAATATGTTAAGATCTGATCCAACCTGTTTACCCAGAAGAATTATACAATCGCGAATCTGTGTTTTTAGTGACGAGTTTGATGAACCGATTCTCATCAGTGGTACAAGTATTCCTGATGTAAACATTCTCGCATCTACCAATTCGACCAGACGCGTGAGGGTCAATACAGCAGACCTATGCAAAAATTGATAAAATTCTAGAAACTGAATATTAAAAATACCTTCTAGAGCTGATAGCGACCTTCTGATCTACAATAATGTCGATAATGTAAGGTATGATAACTTGCATGTGCTGTTCAAGGAACTGACTCAAAATTACCAATAAACTGAATAGCTAAACGTTAAAATAGATAGTGGAGATATATTCACTCATATACTTCATTCAGAAGTAGGTCGTCTTGATCGCTGACAATACTTTGTGCGTTTAACTCCTTTAACATTATGGGAAGCAATTTATTGGCATGGGATTCGAAATTAAATCCGGCACTAACCGCAACACAACTTGCGAGTTTTAATAAGGCTAAGCATGTACCGCCACTCAAATGCCAAAGATTCTAAATGTTCATCGTATGTTTATTACTGGAAAAACATCGTCAGCTATTACTTAACCAGTAGGTTAAGTAATAGCTAATTAATTAATAAATATCAATTAATGAATAAATATTAATGACAACAACAATTTCTTGACAAGATTTTTTCTGTCAACCACTGGTCCGGGTGTTGGGTCGTTGAGGCAGTACACGAACCAAACAACTCCAGACATGGCGATCCTGAGGGACAGACCAAAGTTCTCTTTCGGATATCCCGAGGCAGCCATCAGCCAGTTTCGAGATTTGATCTCTCCACCGGTATTGAGGTCTACCTCGAGGGCTCTTTCCAGAGAGTCGGGTCTGGAAAACCTCCGAGGAAGGGGATCCCTATACATCTGCAGAACGTGTCCTAGCCACCTCATCTGATTTTCTTTTCAGCGACTTTACCCGGAGTCTATCCCGAATGACCGAATTCCTAACCTTATCTCTAAGGCTAAGACCAGTCACACCGCGAAGGAACCTCATTTCGGTCGCGTGTATCCGCGTTATTATCCTTTTGGTCATAACCCAAAGCTCATGATCATAGGTTAAGATATGAATGAAGACTGCGTGGTAAACCAAAAGCTTCGACCAAAGACTCAACCTTCGCTTCACCACGACAAACCTGCACAAATCCGCTTCTCAATCTCCTTGATGTCCTTGCCGTCTATCGAGAACAATACCCCAAGATACTTGAAATACTCCACATCAAGAAGAACATTTTCCCAAATTGGGATTGACATTGGCACCTGAATCCGAGACGAACACATAGAGATAGTCTTGGAGGTACTAACCAACATCACTGCCGCTTTGCATTCCATCGTGAATTGATCTAGTAGGCATTGTATATCCTCAGGATAAGAAGCCTACAAGACAACGTCATCTGCAAAAAGCAGAGATGGTATCCTGATGGAACCAAACTGAAGACCGACATCCATCAGATCAGCACTCTCGAAATTTTGTCGATGTAAACAAGGAACAAAATTAGAGACAAAGGATAACCATGACGAAGCCCAACGCCTACTGGAAATGATTCAGACTTCCTACCTAGAACACGAACGCAATTCATACTTTGTTCATACAGAGAAGTCACAACTACCCGAAGATAGTGTGGTACTCCATACTCCCTTAGTACCTCCCACAACCTCTCACGTGAAACTCAATCAAACGCATTCTCCAAATCTACAAAACACATCTAGACCGGTTGAGCGAACTCCCGAGACCGTTCAAGGATAGTTAAGAGCTGATCCGTAGTTCCACGACCTAGACGAAAGCTGCATTCTCCGTCTTGCAACTGTCCCTCAACTATAGGCCGTATCCTTAACTCAAGAATCCTAGTCTACTCCAATGGACTCGTCTACTCCAAAAGACTTGCAATTACGAAGTTTTTTAATAGCAGCAATGATCTCTTCCAAAGAGATGAGCTCTTCTGTTAGTTTTAAAGGCTCTATTTCTACAAGAGAAGGCATATCCATCGAATTAAGGAGACTCCTAAAATGATCTTCCCAACAACCAAGATTTATTCAACGTTAGTCAGCATAGATCCTGTCTTGTCATAGACAGTTTGAGGAGATTTCTGCTTTCCGATACGTAAGTTCCTGATCGTCTTCCAGAACATCTTTGAAGCTGACCTATAATTAAGTTCTAAGTGCTATCCAAACTTTCCCGAACCGTCTTATTTGATTCGGTAACTGTTTGAGCTGAATCTCTCTTTGCACTTTGGTACTTGTCTACAACTTCCACTGATTTATAAGATAAAGTTGCCTTATAAGCCAGCTTCTTCTGTTGACGAAATCTCTAACTGTTGGTGCCGTCAAACAGTTCGAGGATTTCCTCTGCGACCTGCAACAAAGGCCTTCGAGCCACAACTTTTTATTGATTTGGCAAGCAAAGATCTGAACATCTCCTATTCCTGATCAACGCTCTTCAACTCTTCTAGCAACCGAGAGAAGTCCTCTCGGATGTAGCCAGAAAAACGTTCTTTGACATAAACATCTGCTAGACGCTCCCAGCACGCCCTCACACAACGTTTGGGTTTATCATGCTTGTGTAGCATCCGATCCTGCCATCGAAATATTAATTAATATTAATTAATAAATTAATATTTTATATTTATTAATTAAATAATCAGCTATCGAAATTAAAACGAATTATAATTATTAAAAAATATAATGAAATAAAAAATGAATTATTTTATAAATATAAATTGAAACTAAAATATAAAATAATAATATTCTTATAAAAGCGTATTTAATAATTTACAATAAAAGCACGCAAAGTATAGAATGTGTTATGATCATAATAATCAATTATTATGATCATATTATGATCATAATAATCAATTATTATGATCATATTATGATCATAATAATCAATTATTATGATCATATTATGATCATAATAATCAATTATTATGATCATATTATGATCATAATAATCTAATATTATTAATCATAATAATTTAATATGATCATATTAAATAATAATGGATTATTATTTAAATATGAAAGATAAAATTAATCGATTATACGATTAATATCAATTTATATCAATTTATATTAATTAATATATTAATCAATATACGAGCTATGCTTTGTGATTGTAAATTGTGATTGACAATGTGATTGTAAATTGCAAGATAATTCCATTTTTTATATGGATACATAATTACAACTAAATTAAAATTACAACTTTTCGCACATATAAATTATTTTTGAAATTATTTATACGACATTATAATTTTCGATAAAAGCAAAAATGGCAAATACCAAAAAATATTAACAATGTTAACAATATAATTTGACAATATATATAATGTTAGCAATAAGGTCGCTTTGTGTCGAAAGACTCGGGGTACCCGATGATAAAGCTGTTCATCCACATTTGTGAGTTGACACAGAAATTAAAATATCTTGACAAATATTTAGTATATTGATCGACATAATTGCAAAGATCATTAATTTACATTGATTAATAATTAACAATTTTTATATTAACATTAGATCATAAAATCGCATGTAACAGAGGGTAAAAATAAAATTCGGCTATGCTACAATGCCCCGATTCTGTATCAGATTATAATCCCGTGATACTGCAAAAAATGTTTTAGCTGCAAAAACTGTTTTGCCTGCTCGTCAATAAGTGAACGGCTCATGATAAAAATGCACATGCAATATATAATTTACAATACAATTGCTGATCCGCAATACTAAATGGGAAAAGGATAGAAAGAAAATCTTTAATCGTTTAAAGATTCAACCGTTTACTTGAATTAGTAAACGGTTGTGACCGACATTTATAATATTTTGCTCTAATTATATTTTCGACTATTATTGATTATATTTATATTAACATTATATTTATATTACATATA
>WNNJ02000466.1:0-10665 GCA_012934845.2 Pomphorhynchus laevis
TGAAGTATAAAATCCTTTACGAATACGCATGAAGAATAAAAACTGCTTTACACTTAAAGAAATATTATTGTCCTGTAGTTCAAACTTCTTGATTTCTTTCAGCTGTATTTAAAAAACAATTTTAAGACTGACAAGAAATGCTTTGCGGAATCACTTAGAAAGTTTACCATCATGGAAATAAGCTCAAATTTTATAAGATTTGAATTTTCGAATTTATATTTCATAAAACAAAATCAATCTATAGTTTCGCAATGTGCAAAATTGTCTTACTGCAATAGGAAATTTGGCGATTCTACTTTAATTTCAAAGAAAAATAAGCAGCTTTATAAATTCGTCATCAGTTTGATGGCGTTGTTGTTCTTGAAAGAATTCGAACAGAACAATCTAGTTTCAAATTGCAAAATAGTCAGACAGTATTTAACATTTATAATTTTATTTATCTTGAGATTGGTCAGAAGCAACTTTTTAAATTTGATATAAGTATAAAATATCATAAAATGTCATACAATTTAAAAATTAATAAAATGAAAAATAAAACAAGATAAGAATAATTTTTTATCATTTTCTTGTTTTATTATAAATTATTTAACTTATAAATAAGTTGAGAGAATAATAAATTACAACAAATTGTAAAATAAGGATTTGCATCTCTATATTTCACTGGTAAATTTCCAATGAAATTATTATGACAATATCATAAAGTTTAAAATAAATGTCATTTGACTGATAAGCAATAAAATTTGCATATTTGTTTAAACACTAAACAGTTTGTGTTTAATGTAATGTATCTTTTTGGAATAAACAGTAACAAAAAATTTAATTATTTAAAATGTTCATGCTTCTATAATTTTACCCGCCTTACCAAAATCGTCATTTTCAGAATTATCACGCCGGTGCTTTATTAGCGTTTCATCATTATCTTCATCGCTGTCTAAAGAACGTTTCCGGGATGATCGCTTAGCACGTTTTCTATGAATTTCCTCAATACGTCCTGCATCTGAAAATTTTCTTTTGCTTGGTTTACATTTATTATTAGCATTTTCATTTCTTTGGTATTTAAAATGTATAAGTGATGCTAACATCACGCAAAATAAGGATATTATTGGATACATTTTGTAACTAAACACATCATATATGAGTTAATATTTAAAATATACTATGTAGTAACATTTTTTGGTATACAGCCAATTTACGCGCTTGCTAAAATCGCATTACATATCATATATTGATTTATATATTATTATATATTATATTATTTATATTATTATATTTATATTTATATATTATCATTCATGTCACTTTTGTAAAATATATCTAATATGTTAGATTTCTTAGTTTACTATATATCGATAGTAAAAAATATTTTAATGTTTGATTAAGATCCCGTATTTAAAACAGAAATGCAAAGTACAAAACATACATTGAAATTATATAGAATTTGTAAAAAACTGCACTTCAGAGTAGTCAACTATTACTTCTTAAAATAAATGTTTAAAATAAGCTGTACTTACACTTTTAAACTTTAAATATCGACTTAATTAAATTAGTGCAAACAATCTTTAATGAATTTGTTTGGAAAAAAACTATCAAATATATTTTGTTTAATAAATTTTTAAAAAATATTGTTAACATTTAAAACAAATGCACAATATAAATATATTCCTAAATTATTCAAAATTATTTTTCAATTTGTTATATTTTTATACGGCGACATTTAAAAATTACATTACAAAAAATTGATTGTGTTTAAACAAAATTAAAAAAGAGAACAAATATTCTAAATAATTTTTAACTATATTTTAAAATATATAGACTTAAATGTGTTTAGTTTATATTTACGATATCTTGATTTGAATTGCAAATCGAAGGCACGCATCTAAAAAATTTAGTTCGCATTGTAAAGATATTTTGTAAGAAATCTAGTGGTATTTTAGTGAAACAACGTTTTATCAAATGGGTAAGTTTAGTTTACTCTATTTAGATACTAAACAATATTTGGATCTTTTATTAAGATAACGGTTATAGAACAGAAATGAAAAGTACTATATATATTATATTTCTTATATATTATACATAAATATATATTGCACAGATATTCAACAGAACTGCCGTTTAGATTAGTCGTTAATTACTTAGCTAAGGTTGGATATAAGTTGTACTTACACTTTTGAACTTTTAATATTAAATAAATCAATGTAGGGTAAACAATCTTTCGTAAATTTGGCGGGAAAATTAATTTCTCATGAATTTTTTAAATAAAATTTTATAAAATATTGTTAAGATTTTAAATCATAATATAAAAATATATATTTCTAAATTATTCAAAATTGTTTTTATATTTTATACTTATTTTTAAAAGGCATAATTTTAAAATTTCAAAACGATACCAAAAATTGATTGTGTTAAAACACAACTAGAAAAATCATAAATTTTCTATAATTTGAAAATTTGTATTTTAAAATAAACCGACAAATCGATATCACAGTATAAACAATCTCATAACTTTGAGAATGCGTGAATTTTAGAACTGTTATAATTAAAAACAATAAATAAGTAAAATGCTTTGTATAAATTAGGCAAATACTGATATCTGAACTTCGAAGAAACAGCAATCGTAAAACTGAATTTTCAAGTGATTTACAAAGTACCGCTGTTTGATCTGATTGTTTCCGTTACGAATTACCGGTGTGGATTCGGCAATTTAATCTAATTTAACTTTTAAAATAAAATGATTTCCATCGCGATACTTACTTTCGATTTTTGATGAACAATCTGACGAGAATATCAATACATTCATATTGATAATTGTTATTATGATTTAATCGTTTCGATACTGTCGATGAAATCTGGAATGACGCAATCGGGATTGAATTATCATTGGTTTTTTTCTTCTTCTGATAATGGTATTTATCAGCATATACTCGAAAGCGATTTGTATCACTAAATGCGGAGATTGATTGTTGTCTAACTAACTAAGTTAGTCAGCTAACTGAGTCTACGTATTTCATGCTTTATATGAATTAAAAATAAAGATAAATAATAAATGATTATATAATATTTTATATATGTATCAAGTTAAAAGTTAAATATATAGTAAAAGTAACCTGCTATTAATTGAATTAAAAATAGCATATGATGTATCTGAATAATGTATTAGAATAGGGATTTATTGAATAATTGGCTATTCAATGATTTTAATTGAATATTCATCATTTTTGATATTATCTTTTGATATCGATTGTAATTGTTTCTATAAATTGAGATTAACCGAATATATTCGAAACGTTTAGTTTTGGCTCGAGTACTTTATATGTCATTTTTGACTTACATAATGCATGAGTCATTTTTATTTAATGGTTATTATTGTAAGCGTTTTCAATTATGACACTTGATTGATGTTGTTTATTATATTTGTATTTTTAATTAATTCATTTTCAAATTTTATTAAAATGTTTGATTTCTGATATTTTCGAAATATAGCCTGCTTTTTCTCGGGAATTTTTATATACAATCGACATTCCTGCGATAAATATGATCCCACTACACATCAAGTTTACACAAGGTGGAAACGAATTTTTTTTGTGATGTAGCAAAACAGAAAAATCTACAAGACAAGAAGCTAGTTGAGATAACTGAACTGGATGACGTCGAAAAGTTTTCTTCGAAATTGAGCTCGTCTCGAAATGGGTCAGTGATATCCAACATTTCAATTATTGTGTGGGAATCAAACGTTGAATGGTTATACAGTTCATTACTCTCGCACCATTAGCATATCGTTGTTATAACCTTTACCATATTTTGTATGAATATACAATATGGCCTTTCTGTCGCACAAAGAAACATGCCAAACCAACGATTTGCCACCACGGAACTTAAAAGCTGTCTGCACAATATAAAGAATAATAAAGCTACTGGTACAGACGGATTCACAACCGAACATATCAAGGCTGCGTTTAAAATACTAGGTCAATATTGGACTGAACTTTTCAACAAAATATTATTCGGATGCGCTTTTCCAATATCATGAAATCAAGAATCAAGATACTTTATAAGCACGTAGGTGATTCATCGGATCTAAACGCTTATCACGATATCGCTATCCTCTATAATGTTTACGAATTCACTGCATCCATGATCACACGTAGTCTTTACAACTTTTCATACAAGCTGATCCCACCTGAACAACATGGATTTCGCCGTGGTCGCTTGACTTTGTAACAATATTAACCATCATTTCAATCCATCTCTAGGCCTACGCCGTATTCGTAGACATTACCAGACTCTTTGACTTCTCTTCGAAGATGATCATTTGGTAATCTGCGAATCCACTACAATTTTAAAGACCCTACTTGAACAAATTTATATATACTGTTTACAATACGACCTTACTCTCAACACATTAAAAACAAAAGCCAGAAATTTCGTATACAAAATGCTTGTAAGATCCTCTAATCAACTTTTGCTATTAATAAACTGCCTAGTTTATCCTAACAAGATGCACTCCATTTATTTTAATTGATGCTAGAACCCATGATTACTTATGCGCTTCCCGTCGTCTTGTCTGACTTTTCGATTTACAATATAAATTGACTCCTGTAAATAGCGCTTTGTCATTGATGTACTCAGCTTGTCACCAAAAATTCATTCTACTCCACTTTCTTTTCTAACGTCGATACGACCTCTATATAGTGAAATTAAAAGGGAAGTTCACGGTGGATCATGAGCCAAGAGAATATTACCGATTGATTGTCCTTACAAGCAATTTTAGTCAAGCGATTTTACTGAATGCAACTTGACATTGAGAAAGAAGGTTTGACGGATTTAGGTAGGACATGACTATGCGCAAAATGCGACATTTAAAGATTTCCGAAACAGTTGAAAGTAGTGAGATAGGACGGTAAGACGATGGAAGATTAAGGTCAAGTGATTGATATTTTTTCTGCGAGCGGATTGTGGGAGCCTTCAATGCAGCGACAAAAATTGTTAAACAAATACACAAGTTAAATAGTATACAGAAGGACAGTTATTGGTAATTTCGAAAAATAACAATTAAAAACTAAAATTGGAAGCATCTATGACGCGGAAGTTAAAACGCATTTTTTTAAATATTTTATTCAAAAATTATTATTTTATAAATCGAAACATATAATATTCTAGAAATTAATTGTCAGTTTAATAAACGTTTCAAGTAAAAAACAATCGATTTGATTTTCTCGAAATTTTCTTTACGATGTTTAGTTGAGGAATATCCAACTTTTAATATTTAATATGAATAATACTATATCATTTAAGTTAAATATAAATATTCGATCTATATTTAAGTAAATATTATTATATGATTTTTATAATAATTATAAAGTATATATTTTACAAAAGTAATTTTACAATTCGAGTTTTTAACAAAATAATTATTTCACTAAAAATGCTAGAATAACAATAGTACGTTTTATGTAAAAAACATTTATTATACAGCAGTGGGTTATAAATAACAAATATTTGGATAATATCTTTACTGTGTGATGATAAGTGCTCTACAGTGGTTTAATTGAATATATGGCGTAAATATAAGTGTGTAAATTGTATAAGCATTACTGTGTAAATTGTATAATATTGAGTGTGTAAATATTTGGAAGTGTTATTATAATTTTCCAATGTGTGTAAAAAATATTATATTTAGTGTGTAGAAATGTGTTAATTGTATGAATTTATATACATTATTTTATTAGGAATATTTCGTTATAATGAAATATAGTGTAAATTTTATTATAAAAATTTCATTATTATGAAATATAATGTAAATTTTATTTGGGAAAATTCCTTTATAATTAGTATGCAGATATAAGTATGTAAAAGTGTGTAAATTGTATTATTCTAGTGTGTAAATAAAATTATATGAAAGTGTGTGTACATTGTATTATGTCTAGTGTGTTAATGTAAACATATGAAAGTTTGTATATTGTATGATGTATTGTCTGCAAATAAAAGTGTATAAGAGTTGGTAAAATGCATTATATTTATAATCAAATATAAGTATGTAAAAGTCAGTAAATCGTATAACATTCTGTGGAAAAGAGTGTAAATTGTATTATCATAATTGTGTAAAATTTGTAAATTGAAAAATCTATAGGGTGTAAATAAAAGTATGTGAATGTTTGTAAATTATATAATCTGAAGTTTGTCAAATCTGAAATCGATCATATGTTTGATATAATAATTACATGGTTAATGAAATATTATTATCGTACTAATATTTAATATATTAATAATTTATTCAAAAATGCATTAATAAAAATATATATTAATATTAAAAATATAAATAAAAAATATTATTAAATATTATTATGAGATGCTTCTGTAATCAAAGCCAAAAACAAACCGGCCAGATAATGAAGTACAGAATTCAATGATCATGACAAATAAATTATTTGAGCGATTGAATTAATTAGGAATACGAATACGATTGTATTTTTATCACAAATTATCATTCATAAAAGCGATAGAACATTGTTTTTGTTGTCTGTTACCGGTATTCCTTCAAAGTTGAATTAATATAACAAAATACAAAACTGATAAAATTCATCAATACGATATTTCACGAATTTTATATCGTTTGTAATGGTCTAAACAAATCAAGCATGAACCTAATGTGAATTATTTAAACTTGCTAATTTAATTACCATAATTTAGCTTAATTTTCAATTTTTGATCCAAAACGCCATGTTGAATTTATGTTTAATTTGAAAATTATTTCATCCACGGTTGAATTTTGGTTGACATTTCGTGTTTAAAAAGTACCAATTTTGTATTTAATGTAGAGATAACGAGCAAAAGTAGGAAATGTTAAAGTGGTTAATTAGCATATTGCTAAAAATAACAAGTATATAATTTTTAATGTTGTAATAAACATTTACACTGAAGAGTCAAATTGTATAAGAAATTGTATTATTTTTTATTATTTATTGTTAAGAATTTAAAAACATGATCCTGTAAGTGAAGTTGAATACATTTTCAAATTGTACTAATAAAATTATACCTTAAATTTTAATATTAATTTTTATGTCGAATATAATAAATGTGATTATTTAAATATAAAAAATGTCATTAGTTTCGTGTGGATGCATTGGAGAGTGTGTGAGAGTTTAAAAGTGTGTGAATAATTAAATCAAAATTAATGGACAATAAAGAGAAGATACTGTGTTTTAAGCATGAGAAAGAGGCGGTTAAGCGCATTGCAAAGCTGCATATTACACTGTGGAGGATCAACAATAAAAACAAAGACTGCGCAGTTTAGGAAAATAACTCGACATTGAGAAGAATAGGGTCAGATGAACGAACATTTATGGAAAAAAGGCAGGATTTAGTAAGATTTGGAAGATGGAGATAAGAAGGTGAGTTTAAAAAAATGAATCGAAAAGTGATTCAAAAGATACGTAACAGAAAGCGGTTTCAAAATGTAGTTAGTCGAGTTTAGAGTGGTAAGAGTAATTGTGATCAAAACGGCAGTGGCGAGAATCGATGAACTTCGCGAATTCACAAGGTGCAGGAGATAATAATCTCATATTATCAATCCGATATTTTACAAATTTTATATCGTTAGTAATGGTCTAAACAAATCAAGCACGAACCTAATGTCAAATAATTATTAAACTTGCTAATTTATTAACCAAAATTTAGCTTAATTTTCATTTTTTAGATTTAAAACGAAATTTTGGATTTATGTTTAATTTGAAAATTATTTCGCTCACGGTTTGAATTTTGAGTGACATTTAGTATTTAAAAAATACTAATTTTGTCTTGTATGTAGAGATAACGAGCAAAAGAGAGGAATTTAGTCTCAGCATTTATCATATTGCTCAAAGAAGTTATTTTTCTAAATATAGAGGTATGTTAAACAACATTGCTTTAGAGATTAATTAGCATATTGCTAAAAAACATATATCTAATTTTTAATGTTTTAATAAACATTTATAATAAAGAGTGAAATTGTATTGGATATTAATATCATCACGAATTTATTTTAAACGTACAAAATTACAGAAATGCAATATATAGAATATACAACTGAATGATAAAAGAATTTATTAATATAAAAACCAAACCATAAATTTGAATAAATAAGAACACTAAACTAAAGCACAACTTAAAAATATTTCAAAATAAGACAAATTACAATTATGAAAATTAAAATGTGACAATCGCTACATAAAAAAACCGAACGCCATTCATTTTATCTTTTATTTGGACAAACAAAAAATTTATCCAAATAAAATTTCTCTTGAAGGACGTCGATAACTTTTCCTGGTTTCGTTTGTTGAAATAACATCAATTTTAATATCTTCCTTCACACACATTTTGAGTTGAGGTTTTCAAATCGTGGTTAAGTAGACACACTAAATAAAGCACGCTAAGTATAAGATATTTTAAATTCAAATTATACAAATCCAACTTCATATACGTCGTAAAGACGAACATGTCGCTGTATTGTAGCCCATACTGTTTCTCTGTTTATTACGAAAACCTAAAAGACAAAAATGTTTTAAAAATAGTAAGTTTTTGAAAATTGATAAAATAAATAAAAACCATAATTTAAAACGGGTTTTAAGAAAATCAGTAAGAGTTTGATGGATATTAAAAGGTAACTTTTTCATTACAATCAGCAGGATATTCACACATCCGTTACGCTGGAATAATTTTTCAAATAATATTTACTATATTTCAGTTTTACTGAACGTGCGTATCATTTTAGTGTTTCTTGAGCTTTTAGTGTTCAAGTCGAATGTAATTTGTATAATACCATACGATTATTAATTTAACGGACTGCAATCGATTAAATAGATAGTTATAGCATTACTGAAACGTTTGAATTTATCTATATTCAATCGACTATATAGTAAATTATATTAATCTTCGTATTGAGGTTAAATTTGTTGAAATTTGCTTTTCTTATGGCAGAAATATTTGGACGGTAAAAATCTGAAATAATTTAAACTTAGAATATTATAATAAGATTTCCGCGCCTATGTATTAATCTCAGAAGATGTCAAATGCCGGAATTTAATTGTTTATTAGTCCGAGCACAATGTTAGAGGCATTGATCTGTCAATGACTGTGTTTAAATTATGCAATAAACTACTGCAAGCATAAATATTAATTTAAATTAAGATACCTCGCAATTTGTTGAATTTTGCTTTCTTCTGATATAGTTGCTAATTTGCGTTTTCACCGATTATGTGTTCGAACGGATCGTCTATAAATATAAACAAAAAACTTTATAGGGCATCTATTAGTAAGCACTCACATCTATTTCAAATGACAAATCTCGACTTATCTTTAGGATCGCGGCATCGTTACCTCCGTGCTGTCCATAATTTTTAGCAGAGAATATAGACAGCAATTTCCCATCTGCAAAATATTTATATCCCAGCTTCATTGTCTATATCGAATGAAATAAAAACCAGTGAACAATAATTTACTTGAGATCTTAGTTTAATAATTATTCATAAAACATTCAATATAGAGTCATTTTATTATACACATCAACACGAATAGTTAACTTTAAAGTAATTGCAAGTTCGATGAATGGTGTGGTAATTATTAATGTGAATATAAGTATTCTTTGTAAGTTAATTTCTATAAACCAAATATTATATCACTAAACTTTAAAACTGATTTCGAAAATTCTGGAGAGTGAAAATAAAACATTTAAATTTGATATGGATTCAAACTCATCAATATGCTGAAGCGATATGGAAACTGCAAATTAAGTATGCTATGTGTAGACTATGACGATCGAAAAATGTATTGTTAAACCATTGGCTTTGTCTAGAGCGCCGAAATATTTACAACTACATTTTACCTATAAGCTGTAATGTTCATGAAGCAAGTGCTTTTGCGATGTACATGATATGGAGATAGTTGAAGTGCATAGCTTATGACACAATCCGACTTACTCGATATTTTTAATTAACTATACTGTTAATTTCCGATATTTCCAGTATGTTTTAATGTTAGGAACGAATAATGAAAATACAATAGAATATACATCTTTAGATAAAGGTAATTATAATAACTACATGTTAAAGTAGTTTTAAAGAAAAGTTACAAACCTCATGGGCTCGAACAATGTGTTTAAGATTGTTAATCTCTAAAAATGTGTTTATTTCGTTACTGCCAAAAGTAACTCCTTTGCCTCTTTTACTTTTGCAGTATCCTTGTTTGTATTCCGATGGGTCAGACCATAATAAATCCGTAATAATATTTGAATCTTCGATATTTATTGGTCTTTGGATAGATTGTATTTCTTGAATGTTTGTTAGTGAGGGAGACAAACCTAAATCGGTTATTTTATTCATTAACGTTCTATAGATTACTACTAACCTCCATGCACACAGAATATAGATTTATCTATCACAGCAGCAATCGGCATGGTGTCGAAACATTTGATAAATCGCCAAAATGCGCGAGTACGCATTCTTCTTGTACCTGAAATTTTGTTGTTTTACATTAAAATCGGTTTATACTTTGAATTATTAATCAAAATATTATTTTACTAGTGAATGATAATTTGTATATCCGTACGTATTTGACTGTTCTACAATTTAGCATTCTCGAATAATTTGCTTCTTTGGATTTTAAGAATACCTCATTTTTGTAACAGCAGAATAG